>JAQPPZ010009696.1:0-22304 GCA_028583015.1 Wollemia nobilis | reverse complement strand
TTTATAGCCAACTTTGTCCTCCATATTTCTGTGTTTTGTCTATCCAACTTTCTCTAAAGCTATGGATATTCATAAATCATTAGATAGAAACCATCTATGAAGACACCCATTTTATATATTTATTTTAAATTTGTGTTGTTATCTATGTGTCATCTATGTCTATCTATTTTTTTCTACCTATGTTTGTTTGTATTGGGCCTCTACATTATTTTTACTCTCCACCTTTGTCTCGCAATAGTTTATAGATATCTTTGTTTGTAATTGAGGTCTACTTTTTAGAACAACCCTACAAATTCATGTGGAATTAGACACCCTATAAATTGAAGTCCATTTTCACAACCTTCCTCATAACCATTTAGCCCTTTGGTCCCTCAATCTCATGTGACTATACAAAAATTTTAGAATCTTGATAATGGAATACAAATAAAAACCTTAGCTTCTAAATTTATAATTTTAAAATGGATTATAGAAATTTATAATCTTAAAAAACAGATTAGAGATTATGGATACTTTTGAAGATAATGTTTTAAATAAATTACAGTGGAGTGCTATGTTTAATTAGAAAAAATAATATCTCTACTAAACAATAATAAATATAATATTTTAGTCTCATGGTTGTTATAAAAAAAATCAAAGAAAACATTAAAAGGCCTAAATCCTTATACTTTTGCTTGAGAAAAGGTATTCAAGAAAAATAAATTAAAAATACTAGGTATCTTATAATGTTTTTGGTGTTGTGTTGAATTTTTTATCCACCTGTATAAATTTATATATTGTTTGATAATAAAAAATTTATGCTTGTACATATTGTTACACAAAAAACTTCTAAATTTATAATCTTAAAATGGAGTAAATATGATGGAGAGTTTTAGGGATAATGTTTTAAATAAAGTGTTATGTTTAATTCGAAAAAGTAATATGGCTATGAAACAATACAATAACAAAAATAATAATGAGATCTCGTATATCATAATAGAAAATATGCACTTAGTTTAATACAAAATATTCACTCTCATCGTTGTTGTAAATAAATCAATGGAAATATTAAAACCACCCAAATCCTTATACTTTTTTCTAGAGAACTAAAATTCAAGAAAAAAAAATTAAAAAATTACAGAAACATTCAATGGAATGGTTGTTGTAAATAAATTTAGGTGCAAATACTTATACTTTTTGCTAGAGAACTAAACTTCAGAAAAAAACAAATGAAAATTATCATAAAAAATTTACTTTTAGGGTTGTAAATAAATTTACAAAGAAAATATTAAAATGCCCAAATGCTTATACCTTTTGCTTAAAAAAATCAAGAAAAATAATGAAAAAATGTTATAGGTGATGGAGAGTTTAGTGAAGTCTCACTGTAGTGGGCAAATCCTACTTAGAACACTTACCTAAAATTTAAATGAAGGGGACCAATTCCACTACTGCTTATAGTGCATCCAAAGTTAGAAGACCATCCAAGATATAGTTGATAAGGAAACATCACTATCAACTGATCTTATATCTAAAGCTTCTCCCATCACACACCTTAGATAAGCCACCATATTAATGTGTAATTGGGCATCAAGGCCCTTTGGATGATAGTTAAGGAGAGCATTGATGAGAGTAGCATTCCTTGATCATTTCTTATAATAGCTAATAGGGTGCCACTTTCACATCATTTATGATGATAGCTAATAGGGTGTCACTTTCACAAGGTTTTTCCCCATGGAGGATTTATGTATCACCCTCTATTTCATCCAAGAGGGACTTCATGGTAATCACACTTGACACCTTCATGAGGGGAACATCCAAGAGTGTGCATGAACTAGGATTCAAACACCATAACCTCAAACCAACCCTAAATAATAGGACACGAGATGAGCTTTTAATTGTTTTTTCTAGAGAACTAAAATTCAGGAAAAAGAAATAAGAACTATTATAAAAACATTCACTTTCATGGTTTTTATAAATAAATTTACAAATAAAACATTAAAATGCCCAAATCCTTATAGATTTTTTTTTTTAATTCAAGAAGAATAAATAAAAAATGTTATAGGTGATGGAGAGTGTAGTGAAGTATCACTATAGTGAGCAAATCCTGCTTGTACAGGTAATTGTTTTTTTGAGAATACTTCTTATACACATCCACCATGGGGATTGAATGTGGGTCACATCACCCATAATGCAAGTGGCATCCTTTCACGTAGACCACATCACACAGATTTGTACAGGTAATTTTGACTAGAGTTCTTACCTAAAATTGAAATTAAAGGGATAAATTCCACTACTACTTACAATGCACCCAAAGCCAAAATACCATCCAAGATGTAGCTGAGGAGGAACCATCACTTCCAACACTTACCTAAAATTGAAATGAAGGGGATCAATTCCACTACTACTTATGATTCACCTAAAGCTAGAAGACCATCCAAGATGCGATTGAGAAGGAACCATCACTACAACTCATATTATGCCTAAATATTATCCCATCACATACCCTAGATAAACCACAAAATTAATGTACAATTGGGCATCAAGGCCATTTTTATGATAGCTAAGGAGAGCATTAATGAGAGAAGCATCCCTTGATCATTTTAAATGATAGCTAATAGGGTGCCACTTTCACAAGGTTTTATCCCATTGAGGATTTATGGGTCACCCTCTCTTTCATCCAAGAAGGACTTCATGGTAAGAACACACCTTCACTAGAGGGACATCCAAGAGTGTGCATGAACCAAGATACAAACATTGTAACCTCAAACCAACCCTAAGCAATAGGACATGAGGGAAAGGATGATGATTTTTTATTTGTTATTTCTAAAGAACTAAAATTCAGGAAAAAAATAAAAACTATTATAAAAGCATTCACTTTCATGGTTGTTGTAAATAAATTTACAAAAAAAATGTTAAAATCACCAAACCCTTATACCTTTTTTATTAAAAATAGTAAATAAAAATAAATTAAAAATGTTATAGGTGAGGGAGAGTGTAGTGAAGTCTCACTATAGTAGGAAAATCTGCTTGTACAAGGCAATTTTGACCAGAGCACTTACCTAAAATTGAAATGAGGGGACCACTTCCACTAATACTTATGATGCACCCAAAGCCAAAAGACCATCCAATATGTGGCTGAGGAGGAACCATCACTACCAACTAATCTTATGCCTAAAGCTTTTCCCATAACACACCTTAGATAAGCCACCAAATTAATATGTAATTGGGCATCAAGACCATTTTGGTGATAGTTAAGGAGAGCATTTATGAGAGAATCATCCCTTGATCATTTTTTATGATAGCTAATAGGGTGCCACTTTCACATCATTTATGATGATAGCTAATAGGGTACCACTTTCACAAGTTTATGCCCCATCAAGGATTTATGGATCACCCTCCCTTTCATCCAAGAGTGACTTCATGGTAATCACATCGACACCTTAACTAGGGGGACATCCAAGAGTGTGCATGAACCAGGATTCAAACACCATAACCTCAAACCAACACTAAGCAATAGGACACAAGGAAAAGGTTGATGAGTTTTTTTTTGTTTTTGCTAGAGAACTGAAATTCAGGAAAAGCAAATAAAAACTATTATAAAAACATTTGATTTCATAGTTGTTGTAAATAAATTTAGAAAGCAAACATTAAAATGCCCAAATTCTTATATTTTTTTCTTAAAAAATTTAAGAAAAATAAATACAAAATGTTATAGGTGATGGAGAGTGTAGTGAAGTCTTATTATAGTAGGCAAATCTTGCTTGTACAAGTAATTTTAACCAAAAAATTTACCTAATATTGAAATGAATGGGACCAATTCCACTACTACTTATGGTGCATCTAAGCCAAAATATCATCCAAGATGTGGCTAAGGAGGAACCATCACTGCAAATACTTACCCAAAATTGAAATGAAGGGGACCAATTCCACTACTACTTATGATGCACCCAAAGCCAGAAGACCATCCAAGATGTAGTTTAGGAGGAACCATCATTGCCAACTGATATTATACCTAAATATTACCCCATCACATACCCTAGATAAACCACCAAATTAATGTACACCTGGGCATCAATGCCATTTTGATGATATCTAAGGAGAGCATTAATGAGAGAAGTGTCCCTTGATCATTTTAAATGATAGCTAATAGGGTGCCACTTTCACAAGGTTCTATCCCATTGAGGATTTATGGGTCACCCTCTCTTTCAGCCAAGAAGGACTTCATCGTAACCATACTAACACCTTCACTAGGGGTACATCCAGGAGTGTGCATGAATCAGGATTCAAATGACATAACCTCAAACCAGCCCTAAAAAATATGACACATACAAGGTAAAGGATGATGAGTTTTTATTTATTTTTTCTAGAGAATTTAAATTCAAGAAAATAAAATAAAATATATTATAAAAGCATTCACTTTCATGGTTGCAGTAAATAAATTTACAAAGAAAACTTTAAAATATCCAAATCCTTATACATTTTTGCTTAATGTTTTTTAGGGAAAAAAAATAAAAATGTTATAGGTGATAGAGAGTGTAATGAAGTCTCACTATAGTGGGTAAATCTGCTTGTATAGATAATTTTGACTAGAGCACTTACCTAAAATTGAAATGAAGGGGACCAATTCTACTACTACTTATGATTCACCCGAAGCCAAAAGACCATCCAAGATGTGGCTGAAGAGGAACCGTCACTACTAACTGATCTTATGCATAAATCTTCCCCCATCACACACCTTAGATAAGTAACCAAAATAATGTGTAATTGGGCATCAAGTCCCTTTTGGTGATAGCTAAGGAGAGCATTAATGAGATAAGGGTCCCTTGATAATTTCTATTGATAGCTAATAGGGTGAAACTTTCACATAATTTTTGATGATAGCTAATAAGGTACCACTTTCACAAGGTTCTATCCCATCAAGGATCTATGGATCACCCTCCCTTTCATCTAAGAGGGACTTCATGGTAATCACATGGACACCTTCACTAGGGGGACATCCAAGAGTGTGCATGAACCAGGTTTCAAACACCATAACCTCAAACCAACCATAAGAAATAGGACACAGGGAAATGATGGTGAGTTTTTATTTATTTTTGCTAGAGAACTGAAATTTAGGAAAAACAAATAAAAACTATTATAAAAACACTCACTTTCATGGTTGTTGTAAATAAATTTACAAATAAAACATTAAAATACCCAAATATTTATACCTTTTTGCTTAAAAAAATCCAAGAAAAAAAAATGTTATAGGTGATGGAGAGTGTAGTGAAGTCTCACTATAGTGGGAAAATCCTGCTTGTATAGGTAATTTTGACTAGAGAACTTACCTAAAATTGAAATGAAAGAGACCAATTCCACTACTACTTATGATGCACCCGAAGCCAAAAGACCATCCAAGGTGCAAATGAGGAGGAACCATCCCTACCAACACTTACCTAAAAATGAAATGAAGGGGACCAATTCCACTACTCATTATGATGCACCCAAATCTAGAAGAGCATCTAAGATGCGGTTGAGAAGGAACCATCACTGCCAACTGATCTTATGCCTAAATATTCCCCCATCACATACCTTAGATAAGCCACCAAATTAATGTACAATTGGGCATCAAGGCCCTTTTGATGATATCTAAGGAGAGCATTAATGAGAGAAGCATTTGTTGATCAATTTTGATGATAGCTTATAGTGTGCCACTTTCACAAGGTTCTACCCCATTGAGGATTTATGGATCACCCTCCCTTTCAAACAATAAGGACTTCATGGTAACCACACTAACACCTTCACTAGGGAGACATACAAGAGTCTGCATGAACTAGTATTCAAACACCACAATCTCAAACCAACTCTAAGCAATAGGACATGAGGGAAAGGATGATGAGTTTTTATTTATTTTTATAGAAAACTAAAATTTAGGAAAAATAATTAAAAAATATTTTAAAAGAATTCACTTTCATGGTTGTTGTAAATAAATTTACAAAGAAAACATTAAAATTCCCAAATCCTTATACATTTTTGCTTAGAAAAAGTTAAGAAAAAAAAATGTTATAGGTGATTGAGAGTGTAGTGGAGTCTCACTATAGTTGGTAAATCTTCCTGTACATGTAATTTTTATTAGAGCACTTACCTAAAATTGAAATGAAGGGGACCAGTTCCACTACTACTTATGATGCACCTAAAGCTAGAAGACCATCCAAGATGCAGCTGAGTAGGAATCATCACTGCCAACTAATCTTGTGCCTAAAGATTTTCCCATCACAGACCTTAGATAAGCCACCAAATTAATGTGTAACTGAGCATCAAGTCCCTTTCACTAATAGCTAAGGAGAGTATTGATGATAGAAGCATCCCTTGATCATTTATGATTATAGCTAATAGGGTGCCATTTTCACATCATTTTTTATGATAGATCATATGGTGCCACTTTCACAAGGTTCCACCCCATAGGGGATTTATGGATCACCCTCCCTTTGAGCCAAGAGGGACTTCATGGTAATAACACTCACATATTCACTAGGGGGACATCCAGGAGTGCACATAAACCAATATTCAAACACCATAACCTCAAACCAACACTAAGAAATAGGACATGAGGGAAAGAATGATGAGTTTTTATTTGTTTCTTCTAGAGAGATGAAATTCAAGAAAAACAACTAAAAACTATTATAAAAATATTCACTTTCATGGTTGTAAATAAATTTACAAATAAAAAATTAAAACACCCAATTCCTTATACATTTTTGCTAAAACAATTCAAGAAAAATAAATAAATAATGTTATAGGTGATGGAGAGTATAGTGAAGTCTCACTATAGTGTGCAAATCCTGCTTGTACAGGCAATTTAAACCAGAGTACTTACCTAAAATTGAAATGAAGGGGACCAATTCCACTACTACTTATGATGCACTCGAATCCAAAAGACCATCCAAGATGTGACTAAGGAGGAACCATCACTGCTAGCACTTACCTAAAATTGAAATGAAGGGGACTAATTCCACTACTACGTATGATACACTCAAGCCAGAAGACCATCCAATATGCGGCTGAGGAGGAACCATCAGTGCCAACTAATCTTATGCCTAAATCTTCCTCCATCATTTACCTTAGATAAGCCACAAAATTAATTTGCAACTAGGCATCAAGGCCCTTTCGATGACAGCTATTGAGAGAATTAATGAGAGAAGTGTCCCTTGATCATTTTTTATGATAGCTAATAGGGTGTCACTTTTACAAGGTTCTACCCCATTAAGAATTTATGGATCACCCTCCCTTTAAGCCAAGAAGGAATTCATGGTAACCACACTAATGCCTTCTCTAGGGGGACATCGAAGAGTGTGCATGAACCAAGATTCAAACACCATAACCTCAAACCAACCCTAAGAAATAGCACACAGAGGAAAGGATGATGAGTTTTTATTTTTTTTGCTAGAGAACCAAAATTTAAGAAAAACAAATAAAAACTATTATAAATGCATTTACATTCAAGGTTGTTGTAAATAAATTTATGAAGAAAACATTAAAATTCCCAAATCCTTATACATTTCTACTTAACACAATTCAATAAAAAAAATAAAAAATGTTATAGGTGATGGAGAGTGTAGTGAAGTCTCATTATAGTGGGTAAATTTGTATGTACATGTAATTTTGATCAGAGCATTTATATAACATTGAAATGAAGGGAACCAATTCCACTACTACTTATGATGCACCTGAAGCCATAATACCATCCAATAATATGAGGATGAACCATCACTGCCAACTGATCTTATGCCTAAAGCTTTCCCCATCACACACCTTAGATAGGCCACAAAATTAATGTGTAATTGGTAATCAAGGCCCTTTCAGTGATAGCTAAGGAGAGCATTGATGATATAAGCATACCTTGATCATTTATTATCATAGCTAATAGAGTGCCACTTTCACATCATTTATGATGATAGTTAATAGGGTGCCACTTTCACAAGGTTCTACCCCATCGATGATTTATGAATCACCCTCTCTTTTAGCTAAGAGAGACTTCATGGTAATCACATTGACACCTTCACTAGGGGGACTTCAAAGAGTGTGCATGAACCAGAATTCAAACACCATAACCTCAAACTAACCTTAAGAAATAGGACATGAGAGAAAGGATGACCAGATTTTTTTGTTTTTGCTAGAGAATTGAAATTCAGAAAAAACAAATAAAAACTATTATAAAAACACTCACTTTAATGGTTGTTGTAAATAAATTTACAAAGAAAACATTAAAATTCCCAAATACTTATACCTTTCAGCTTAAAAAATTCAAGAAAAATAAATAAATAATTTTATAGGTGTTGGAGAGTGTAGTGAAGTCTCACTATAGTGGGCAAATTCTACTTGTACAGACAATTTTGAATAGAGCACTTACCTAAAATTGAAATGAAGGGGACCAATTCCACTACTACTTATGATGCACCAAAGCTAAAAGACCATCCAAGATGTAACTAAGGAGGAACCATCACTGCCAACACTTACCTAAAATTGAAATGAAGGGGACCAATTCTACTACTACTTATGATGCACCCAAATCCAGAAGAATATCCAAGATGCGGCTGAGAAGGAACCATCACTGTAAACTGATATTATGCCTAAATATTCCCCCATCACGTACCTTAGATAAGCCACCAAATTAATGTGCAATTGGGCATCAAGACCCTTTGGATGATAGCTAGGGAGAGCATAATGATAGAAGTGTCCCTTGATCATTTCTGAAGATAGCTAATAGGGTGCCACTTTCACAAAGTTCAACCCCATCCAAGATTTATGGATCACCCTCCCTTTCAGCCAAGGACTTCATGGTAACCAAACTAACACCTTCACTAGTGGGACATCCAAGAGTTTGCATGAACCAAGATTCAAACACCATAACCTCAGATCAACCCTAAGCAATAGGACATGAAAGAAAGGATGATAAGTTTTTATTTATTTTTGCTACAGAACTAAAATTCTCAAAAACATTATAAAAAATATTGTAAAAGAATTCACTTTCATGGTTGTTGTAAATAAATTTACAAATAAAACATTAAAATACCCAAATCCTTATACATTTTTTCTTTAAAAATTTAATAAAAATAAATTAAAAAATGTTATAGGTGATGGAGAGTGTAGTGAAGTCTCACTATATTGGGTAAATTTGCGTGTACAGGTTATTTTGACCAGAGCACTTACCTAAAATTGAAATGAAGGGGACCAATTCCAATACTACTTATGATGCACTCGAATCCAAAAGACCATCCAAGATGCAGCTGAGGAGGAATTATCACTTCTAACTGATATTATACCTAAAAATTTCCCCATCATACACCTTAGATAAGCCACCAAATTAATGTGTAATTGGGCATCAAGGCCCTTTTGATGATAGCTAATAAGGTGCCACTTTCACATCATTTTTTATGATAGCTAATAGGGTGCCACTTTCACAAGGTTCTGCCCCATCGAGGATTTATGGATCAACCTCCCTTTCATCCAAGAGGGACTTCATGGTAATCACACTAACACCTTCACTAGAGGGACATCCAAGAGTGTGCATGAACCAGGATTCAAACACCATAACCTCAAACCAACCCTAAAAAATAGGACACAAGGGAAAGGATGATGAGTTTTTTTTGTTTTTGCTAGTGAACTCAAATTAGAAAAAAACAAATAAAAAATATTATAAATATATTTGCTTTCATGGTTGTTGTAATTAAATTTACAAAGAAAAAATTAAAATACCCAAATCCTTATACTTTTTTGCTTAAAAAATTTAAGAAAAGTATATAAAAAAATTTATAGATGATGGAGAGTGTAGTGAAGTCTCACTATAGTTGGAAAATCCTACTTGTATAGACAATTTTGACCAAGGGAACCAATTCCACTACTACTTATGATGCACCCGAAGAAAAAATACCATCTAAGATGCAGCTAAGGAGGAACGATCACTTCTAGCACTTACCTAAAATTGAAATGAAGGGGACCAGTTCCACTACTACTTATTATGCACTCGAAGCTAGAAGACCATCCAAGATGTAGCTGAGGAGGAACCATCACTGCCAACTGATATTATGCCTAAATCTTCTCCCATAACATACCTTAATAAGCCACCAAATTAATGTGCAACTGGGCATTAAGGCCCTTTTGATGATAGTTAGGGAGAGCATTAATATAGAAGCATCCCTTGATCATTTTTGATGATGGCTAATAGGGTGCCGCTTTCACAAGGTTCTACCCCATCCAAGATTTATGGATCACCCTCCCATTCAACCAAGAAGGACTTCATGGTAACCACACATATACCTTCACTAGAGGGGCATCCAAGAGTGTGATTGAACCAGGATTTAAACAACATAACCTCAAACTAACCCTAAGCAATAGGACATGAGGGAAAGGATGATGAGTTTTTATTTACTTTTGCTAGAGAATTGAAATTTAGGAAAAAAATAAAAAATATTATAAAAACATTCACTTTCATGGTTGTTGTAAATAAATTTACAAAGAAAACATTAAAATGCCCAAATCCTTATACATTTTTCCTTAAAAATTTATATAAAAATAAATACAAAATGTTACAGGTGATGGAGAGTGTCATGAAGTCTCACTATAGTGGGAAAATTTACCTGTATAGGTAATTTTTGGCCTGAGCACTTACCTAAAATTAAAATGAAGGAGACCAATTCCACTACTACTTGTGATCCATGCGAAGCTAAAAGACCATCCAAGATGTGGTTGAGGAACCATCACTTCCAACTAATATTATGCCTAAAGCTTTCCCCATAACACACCTTATATAAGCCACAAAATTAATGTCCAACTAGGCATCAAGGACCTTTCAGTGACAACTAAGGAGAGCATTAATGAGATAAACATCCCTTCATCAATTTTGATGATATTTAATAGGGTACCACTTTTTTAAGGTTTTATCCCATCAAGGATTTATGGATCACCCTCCCTTTTAGCCAAGAGGAACTTCGGTAATCACACTGACACCTTCACTAGGTGGACATCCAAGAGTATGCATGAACAAGGATTCAAACATGATAACCTCAAACCAACCCTAAGCAACTGGAAACGAGGGAAATGATAATGATTTGGTTCTAGTCCTGACACTCCCCACTTGGGTATAATTTTTTTGAGATAAGCATCCCTTCATCAATTTTGATGATATTTAATAGGGTACCACTTTTTTAAGGTTTTTTCCCATCAAGTATTTATGGATCACCCTCCCTTTCAGCCAAGAGGAACTTTGGTAATCACATTGACACCTTCACTAGGGGGACATCCAAGAGTATGCATGAACCAAGATTCAAACATGATAACCTCAAACCAATCCTAAGCAAATGGAAACGAGAGAAATGATGATGATTTGGTTCTAGTCCTGACACTCCCCACTTGGGTATAGTTTTAGGTGATTGCTAAAACATTAAAGTGACGATAGGGAGGACAACTCAATGGATAATATTTTGAGACATTAATGATGCACGATCATGTGAGTCTAATAATGAAAATTTGTTATGGATCTCTAAAACCTCCAGATTATTCATTACTCATGTTCCAAGGAAACACAACAATAGGGTTTCTCAATAGGGTTTCTAATAATATGTAAAAACATATTTAGATTTTCCTAGAAGGATTAAGTGGTTGGTGTAACTACATTCTTTATTCTATAAATAATCATGTTATTTAATTTGTATTTTTCCTTAATGACATTTTTCTAATGTTAACAGTTAAAGAAGGAGCTTTTATTTTTAAATGGTGATGATGTACCTCTTTCCATGTTTAATGGCCTAAAGAAGGAGCTTTGGCTTTTAAATGGTGATGATTTGTGTCTTTCCATGTTTAATGCCCTAAAGAAGGAGCCTTGGTTTTTAACTAGTGATCATGTACATTTTTCCATGCTTAAAGACATGAGCGGGTATATAGTGAACACTAATTTTTCTTACCATGTTTAGTATGTGACACGTATAGACTTATAAAATTCTAGTGAAACTTATAAATATAACCTTCTTTTTATCCCAATCCATGTCCAACTTTTTTCTCCATATTTTGGTATTTCTCAATCTATGCCCAACTTTTGCCTACCTGTTTCTCTCCATATTCTCCAACTTTCTCTGTTTTCCATGATGACCTCCTATAGGTAGTAAAGAAATCTCTACAAATTCATCAATTATTATACACATGAAATAATTAAATAAACATCATCCATGAAGACAACAATTTCATATTGTTATTTTCAATTTTCATCTACCATGTTTAATACCAAAGATGCATGTGATATGTAAACACTTACAAAATTCTAGCAAATATTGTAAATGGAACCTTCCATTTATCCCAATTTATGCCTAACTTCCTCCTCCACATTTTTCAGGTTTCTTCCTAACATCCATCTAAATTTCTCTAAAGCTATAGATATTCATCAACCATTAGATAAACACCATCTATGAAGACACCAATTTTATATTATTATTTTCAATTTTCATCGTTGTCTATGTTTCATCTATGCCTATCTATTTTTTTGTGCCTATATTTGTTTGTATTGGGCCTCTACATTATTTTTAATGTCCACCTTCATCAATCAATGGATAGACACCAAATTTCACTAAAGCTATAGGCATTCATCAATAATTAGATAGACACCATTTGTATTTTATATTATTATTTTAAATTTTCCTTGTTGTTTATATGTCATCTATGCCTATCTATTTTTTTGTGCCTATGTTTGCTTGTATTGGACCTCTACATTATTTTTAATATCTAAATTACAAATGAAATATTTTATTTATTCCAATCTATATCCAACCTTTTCCTCCATATTTTGGTATTTCTCAATCTATGCCTAACTTTTGCCTCCTCATTTACATGTTTATGTCCCTACCTTATAATTTTCTCTAATTTTCTAAGATGACCTCCTAGAGGTAACAAAGAAATATCTAAGTACTCATTAATCATTAGATACACATCATCCATAAAGACAACAATTTTGTATTATTAAAAATAAAATTTTTCAATTTTCATCTACCATCTTTAATACCAAAGATGCATGTGATATATACACACTTATAAAATTCTAGTAAATATTATAAACAAAACCTTTTATTTATCCCAATTTATGCTCAACTTCCCCCCTCCACATTTCCATGTTTCTCTCCCTACCATCCATCCAACTTTCTCTAAATCTATGGACATTCATAAATCATAAGATAGAAAAATGTTAAATATAATTTACACCAACAAATATGAAATTAATGATTGTTGTACATGATAACAACATTCATAAATACTATCACAAAAAAGTATATATGATTGAAAAATTAATTGAACAAACACAAATTAATAAAATTAATATTTGTTGTACATGATAGCAACAATATTGATAAATACTATCACGAAAGGGTATCTATGATTGAAAAATCAATTGAACAAAAACAATAAAATCCTATGGACATTCATAACTTTTAGAAGCTTGACAATGAAATACAAAGGTTGTCTTTGAGAAATTGAATAACATGTTATAGAATAAAAAATGTAGTTACACCAACCACTCAAAGCATAAATATTTTTCAACAAAACATAAATATATAACCACCACTATTATATAATTGAATAAATATTAAATATTAAATATAATTTACACCAACAAATATGAAATTAATGTTTGTTATACATGATAACAACAACCTTGATACGGGGGGGGGGGGGGGGGGGGGGGGGGGGGGGGGGGGGGAGGGGGGGGGGGGGGGGGGGGGGGGGGAGGGGGGAGGGGGGGGGGGGGGGGGGGGGGCCCCGGGCGGGTTTTTTTTTTTTGGGGGGGTTTTTTTTTTTTTTCTTTGGGGGGGGGGGGGGGGTTGTGGGGGGGGGGGGCAAAGGTCAGACAACTATTATTTAATCGAATAAATATTAAATAAAGATTACACTAATAAATATAAAATTAATTTTTGTTCTACATGATAACAACAATATCGATAAAGGTCAGGTGGTCTAAACCGTTGGTCAAAGCACTCCCTTGGGAGGGTGGAGACCACAGTTTAAATCCCTACTAAGCCAACATTTTAATTTTTACCAATGCAACTAAAGGTTATAGTGGTAGTAAGGAACAAGTTTTAAAAGAAAATATATAACCACCACCATTATTTAATGGAATAAATATTAAATATAATTTACACTAACAATTATGAAATTAATGTTTGTTGTACATAGTAGCAAGAAAGTAGGCCAGAGTTTGCACCCTCGGTCAAAGCCCTAAGTAAGGAAGGTGGAGACCACAATTTGAATTCCTAAGGCTAACCCAATATAACTAGAGGTTATAGTGGCAAAATAGAAGTATTTAAACCCATGAGGATAAGCCAATGAAAAATATAATGAGTTACAGATTGCTCTAGTAACTATGTCTATAAATACTATCATAAAAAAGTATCTATGATTGAAAAATTATTTGAACGAACACAATTTAATGAAATTAAATTTTGTTGAACATAATAAGAACAACCTTCATAAATAATATCATCAATAGGTATTCATGATTGTCTTGGAGGACAATGCAATGGTTTGGGCAGCTTGATAATGGAATAAAAATAAACACCTTATCTTCTAAATTTATAATATTAAAATGGATTAGATAAATTTATAATGATAAAATGGATTAGAGATGATGGAAAATTTTGAGGATAATGTTTTAAATAAAGTACGAAGGAGTGCTATGTTTAATTGGAAATAATAATATCTCTATTGAACCCTAATGGCTAGGGGGTAAGTGCTAGTCTGGTTGGGCACTTACCAAGAAGAGAACCAGGTTCAAACCTTGGGGAAGCCTATTGCAAAGGTAGTAACCTAATATGAATCCTCTGAGTGCACTACAATATGAATCCTGAGTGGTCTATTTCATGTTCGACTATAAAATAATGAGGTGGAATAGGTTTGGTGGATGCAACCCTTGTGGTTTGAACCTTGTGCTTGTCGGCTACTAAAAATAGTGTAGTTGTAACCAACTCTTCTATCAAGCAAAAAGGTATTTATATCTTTACTAAACAATAATAAAAATAATAAAATAATTATATCTCATACAAAATTTAAAAAATATACTTAACATAATACAAAATGATTTAGTCTCATGGTTGTAAAAAAATCAAAGAAAGCATTAAAGGCCAAAATCCTTATACTTTTTCCTTTAGAAAATGTATTCAAGAATATTAAATAAAAACACTATGGATCCTATAGTATTTTTGGTGGTGTGTTCTATCCACATATATAAGAACGAGGTGGAATAGGTTTGGTGGATGCAACCCCTATGGTTTGAACCTTGCACTTGACAGCTACTAAAAGTTGTAACAAACTCTCCTATCAAGAAAAACAAAAAAATCTCTACCAAGCAATAATAAAAATAATAAAATAATTAGATCTCATACAAAATTAAAAAAAAATACACTTAACATAATACAAAATGATTTAGTCTCGTGGTTGTAAAAAATCAAAGAAAACATTAAAGGCCAAAATCCTTATACTTTTTCCTTGAGAATATGTATTCAAGAAAATTAAATAAAAATACTATGGATCTTATAATGCTTTTGGTGGTGTATTCAATTATGTATCCAGGTATATAAGTTTATATATTGATTGATAATGAAAAATTTATACTTGTACATATTGTTACACATGAACATATTTTAAATTTATAATTTTAGAATGGATTAGATATGATGGAGAGTTAAATATATATATATAAGAGTGGAAAAACCCCTTGCAGGGCTGCCTTGGTCTTAGAGACCATGATGAGGGTGTAGGTTGCCTTGGTCTTAGAGACCACGATCAGGGTGTAGGCCGCCTTGGTCTTAGAGACCATGACCAGGGGTTCTACATCGTCAAAGTCACTCGATAGTCGCACCCAACCCTGCCCGCACCAACATTATCAATTGGATTTTAGGTAGCCAATTCAATTTTTTGGTAGGGGTAGAGATTCAAACCTAGGACCTCCCTTGGAGGATTTTCCTCTCCTCTCCAAATCACCTACAATACTTGGGTTTAAATAAATTAATTTGGAGTGTTATGTTTAATTGGAAAAAATAATATTCCTATCAAACAATACAATAACAAAAATAGTAATTAGATCTCATATAAAATAAAAATAAATTACACTTAACATAATACAAAATATTCACTCTCATGGTTATTATAAATAGATCAATGAAAACATTAGAAGACCCAAATTCTTATACCTTTTTGCTAGAGAACTGAAATTCAAGAAAAACAAATACAAAACATTATAGAAACATTCACTCTAATGGTTTTTATAAATAAATTTAGAAATAAAATATTAAAAGACCCAAATACTAATACCTTTTTGCAAGAGAACTAAAATTCAATAAAAACAAATAAAAACATTATAAAGCATTCACTCTCATGGTTGTAAATAAATTTACAAAGAAAACATTAAAATATCCAAATCCTTACAATGTTTTTCTTGAGAAAACAAATTCAATAAAAATAAATAAAAATGTTATAGATGATGGATAATGTAGTGAATTTTCTCTACAATGGGAAAATATTACTCTTAGAAGCTAATTTTAACCAAAGCACCTACCTAAAATGGAAATGAATGGGCCTAATGCCACTATTTTTTTTAGGATACATATGGGAGTTGGTTACATCCACACGATTTTTAGTAATTATCAAGTGTAGGGTTCAAAACACAAGGGTTGCTCCCAACAAGCCTATACCACCTCATTATCCTATATCACCTCATTATTGTTGACCTGATGTGAGGGGAACCACTGGTCACTTGGAATTCATTGTCAATATGACATGCAATGAGAGGATTTAAATTAGACTACTACCTTTACAACATGCATACCCCCAAGGTTAGAACCTAGGTCTCTTCTTGGTAAGTTCTTGACAAGATAGACAACTCCAAATCCACTTAACCCTTAGGTGTGGCCCAATGCCACTACTACTTACAATGTAATTGAACCACCATTGTCAATTGATCTTGTACCTAAAGCTTCCCCCATCACATAGCTTAGATAAGCAACCAAATCAATGTACAACTAGGCATCAAGACCCTTTTGGTGATAGCTAAGGAGAGCATTAATGAGAGAAGTGCTCCTTGATCATTTTCTATGATAGTTAACAAGGCACCACTTTTGCTAAGGTTCTACCCCATCCAATATTTATGGATTACCCTCCCTTAAAACCAATAGGGACTTCATGGAAATCACATTGGAACCTTCACTAGGGGAGACTTTTGAAAGTGTGAATGAACCAGGTTTTAAAAACCATAATATTAGACTAGCCTAAAGTAGTATGATATGAGACAAAGGATGATGATCCACTTCTAGTTCTAACATTCATAAACTAGATGTAGTTATCTAGGTGAAATCTAAAGCATTAAAGAAAAAATAAAAAGGAAAAATGAAGGGGTAATATTTCAAAACATTAATTATGAATAATCATAGGAGTCTAATCGTGGATATTTGTTATGGACCTTTAAAGCCTCTATATCATTCATTATTGATGTTCTAAGAAAACATCACAAGTGTTCTAATGATCTACTAAATAATATTTAGAATTTCCTAGAAGAATTGAGTGGTTGGTGTAACTTCATTCTTTACTCTATAACTAATCATGTTATTCAATTTTTCTTTATCCTTTTAGGTATGTTTCTAATATTAAAATTTAAAGGATATTTGGTTTTAAATGGTGATCATATGCATCTTGCCATGTTTAATGGCCTAAATAAGGACCTTTAGTTTTTAAATAGTGATCATGTGCTTAATGACATGAGCAGGTATATAGTGAACATTATTTTTTCTACCATGTTTAATATGTGATATTTATACACTTATAAATTTCTAGTGAATCTTATAAATAAAACCTTCTTTTATCCCAATCTATGCCCAATTTTTTCCTTCACATTTTGATGTCTCTTAATCTATGCCTAACCTTTGCCTCCCTATTTCTCTCCCTATCATCCAAATTTCTCTATTTTCCATGATGACCTCCTAGAGGTAGTAAAGAAATCTCTACACATTCATCAATCATTACACACATGCCATCATTAAATAAACATCATCCATGAAGACAATAATTTCATATTATTATTTTCAATTTTCATCTACCATGTTTCATATTACTATTTTAAATTTTTGTCTACCATGTTTAATACCAAAGATGCATGTGATATGTGCACACATAAAATTCTAGTCAATATTATAAATAGAACCTTATAATTACCTGAATTTATACCCTACATCCTCCTCGATATATTTACATTTCTATCCCTACCATCCATCCAAGTTTATTTAAAGATATGGATATTTATAAATCATTAGATAGACAACATATATGAATACACTATTTATTTTATTATTATATATATATATATATATATTATTTATTTTTATTGTTGTCTATGTGTCATCTATGCCTATCTATTTTTGTTTATGCATATTATTTTTTGCATTAGGCCTCTACATATTTTTTAATCTCCACATTTGTCCCTCTATCATTAATGGATATATTTTTTTGTACTTGAGATCAAATTTTTAGAACAACCATACAAATTCATGTGGAATTAGACACCCTATAAATTGAAGTCCATCTTCGCAACCTTCCTTCCTCATAACCATTCAGCCCTTTGGTCCTTTGATGAGGATACATAGGGTTATTTATTTAACCTAAGTATTTATTACTTATTATTATTGTTATTATGCATTATTACATTATTTGGCATTTTTTGCCCATGTAGTTTGCATTGTTTATATCTATTAGTTGCACTTTGTCTTCTAAAAATTATTTGTATTAGTTTAGTTCAAATGGTTTCTCCCTATTTAGCATTCTATTTTTGGATGTTGCAACCATTGAACAACTCGTTAGTCCCCTTCATGTATTTATATTGTGCATGTTATGTAATAAAATCATTTTGAATATTGAGTTCTATATCATTGGTATCAAAGTAGTAGATTCTGCTCCTGTATGGGTAAGGCACCATGTTGTCTACTCAAGATGAAATTTTCTTTGAAAATTTGAAGCAATGACTCAAATAGATCGTTGCTAATATCCAACTGATTCAAGTTGTAGAAGAAATGATAGCAAATGAAGAATCTATTGAGGAAAATATTCTTCATATTGATGAAGAAATTACTACAAAGAAAATTTCTACAAAAGAAGTAATATTTGTTGAAGGAAAAATTCTTTTGATGGAAGAAATTATAGTAGAAATTTAAATTTCTATAGAAGAAATCCTTCCTACAGTAAACATTACTGCAGAAGAAATTTTTGCAGAAAAAATTCTGCCTATGGATGAAATTTTTTAAAAATAAGAAATTGTAGCAACACCTGGAACCGAACCAGGGTTTATGGACAAAAAGCCCATTGTCCTACCACTAGACCATGTTGTTATTGGGAAAAACAACATTGAAGGTTTCTTAGAAAAAGACCTTTATGCTGAAGGTTTCTCTGATGAAGAAAAGAATGTGAAAAATAATGGAGAAATTGAAGTGTTACCTTATGGAGACCAACAATTTGCAAAAGTTACTACCACCTTGTCTCCATGGCTCACCTACAACCAGCTGCCCTCTGCTGCCCGATCTTCCCATTTGTTCCCAGATCTATTGCAAATACCATACTCACTGCCTGTTGCTATAAAATTTTAGTCCTACTATGAATTTTCCACTATTGTAGATTCCACCATGGTCTCATTTTCTGAAAGCTCCAGATTCAGCCCCTACAAGAAGTTGGATAAGGAAGATTTAAATCATGCAAAAATTACATAAAAAAAATTGCATGGGCAGGAAACACATGCATAGCCCCAAGGACATCAAAATAAATGATGCCTGAGCCTACCTTTACGTGCTAACATACGCAACACACAGTTCTCACACACTACCCACAAATAGCATGTGAGTACACTATGGCTCACAATGCATTCACTTGTAGGCCATGAGTGAGCATGGCACTCACCACACGCTCAAAGCTCGCATGAAATATTGCACGTGGGCTATCGTAAGTGGCTACCAATGCATGTGTGCCTTGTGCATGGGTGCACATGCTCTATGCATGCATGCCCATGTTGGGCAAGCGTGGGTGTGTGCCCTCCCCATGTGGGCATAGAATGCTTATGCGTGTTGCGCTCCACATAGGCCACACACGATAAAATTGACCGTGCATAAGCCATTCCCCTATCATGGGGAATTAACAGATTAAAATTATTTATTTAAATAACTTAAAATTATTTATTTAAATAAATTAAAATTAATTAATTTATTAATTAAATAAATTAATTCATAATTAAATTAATTAATTTAATTATTGTTATTTGAATGTTTATGCCATCGGGAGGAGCCAATTCATCCGTCTACAAGTATAGGCGAGTTTATAGTTGTTGGAAATCTCTTTCGAGCTTGAATCATTGGTATCTTATTTTAGTATTTTGTGGAGACTTATTCCAGCTCATTCTTGGTCTTCTACTCTTTGTATCTAGGAGTGCATTTTCGATCGTACTCAACACTCTTAAGCTCGCTGTCACTTTTATTTTGAAATAATTGAAGTCCAATGCTTATATGGATGTGAGGAGTGATGAAGTTACTTAGAGTTATTTATTTAACATAATTATTTATTACTTATTATTATGTTATTATACATTATTACGTGATTTGGCATTGTTTGCCCATATAGTTTGCATTGTTTAGATCTATTAGTTGCACTTTGTCTTCTAATAGTTATTTGTATTAGTTTAGTTCGAATGGTTGCTCCCTATTTAGCATTCTATTTTAGGATGTTGCAACCATCGAAAAACTTGTTATTCCTCTTCATGTATTTATATTGTGCATAATAAAATCATTCAAAATATTGAGTTCTGTATCACCCCTCAATATTTTATTTTATATTTTTCTATATGAGGATATTTTATGATTTAATATCAATAGCAAGTTCTATGTATAGCAACCATGCACAAAATGTATCATTCGATCGTTTGTAAGAATTACCCTTATCCATTGTTTGTAAGGAGAGGAATGGTATAAGCCCACCATCATCCTCCCCCAAAATTGTTATCATCATCCATCATTTATGAGGAGAGTGTAGACACCTAAAACATGTCATATTGAGGATACTACCTATATTGACATCTTTTCAGGCCATTTAACCCACCTTGAGCAACCCTAGAGCTTAACAGTGGTTTTTACCACTCAAATAGGAAGAATTTTCCTTTGCAGCCAAGAACATATTACCTCGAGATGACCCCCAATAGTGATCATCTCACCTCAATATGACCCATATTCAAGACCATATCACCCCAAGGTGATCGCATCAAAAGTATGTTTCCACCAATGTTCAAGCAGTTACGTGCCAACTAGGCATAATGGTATAATGGAGTTAGTTGCATGATGGTTTTTAAAAATGATTGGTTACCTTTTCTTGATCCTAACTACTTATTGGCTTCTCTAGAAATATTTGGACTCATTTTTGGAGGTTTATTCAAAGGTTCTTAGCCTTCATTGAATTTATCACAATTTCATGCATCAAAGTGTTATCGAACTGAAGAACTAAAGAGCTCCCATTCTCAAGGCAATGAAGTGCTATCAAAATTCAACCATGAAGTTTCCAAGCATGCCAATGGATCATCTCAAAGGTTGAATATCAAATTCATACTCCTTGCATCATCCAATGTTATTTATTTAGTGTATATTCTACCTCTAATTTGTTCCTCACAAGTGCACCAAGAACGTCAACTCATCCACAAATCAACCAGTGTCACCTCACATCATCTACAAAGAATTTATTCATTTTTTAGTAGTAATATCACCCATATATGACCCACAAGCATGACTATCACACCTCAAGATGGTCCACAAGCAATGTCATCCCACATAGATATGGCCTCCCTGTAGAGATTTGTTTTTCCTATTTTCTTGCTTTTACTAGATTTAATAGCATTTTAATTTCTTCTTAGCATAGTTATATTTCATTTTCATACATCTATTTGTCATATTTTATCTTTTGTATTGATTTCTTTGCCATTATCATGGGCCTTTATATTTGAAGGCTCTTTATATACTTTTTATGCTATTTGGATTTTCTTGTGTGTAGATTATAGGTCTTTACAATGGAGAAAATGGCATAAATATTCACACCTCATCATCATACATTGCGACAGTCATGAGAAACTTGTCCCTAATCAGTTTGTGAGGGTGCAAGAAAGATTCTGCAAGATACACCTGGATTAATTTCTTATTATAAATATTTGTATCAAATTGGTAGTAAATCCCTCAACAGGATCTTATTGTAACCTCTTTTGAAGGATAAAATTGATATTAATAAAAAAGGTATCATTATTTCATATC